>VSMD01126739.1:0-29722 GCA_008750895.1 Mirza zaza
CTCTACTATAAATAGAAAGAAATCAATTGGCCAACTAATATATATAGAAAAAATTAGCCGGGCATGGTGGCACATGCCTGTAGTCCCAGCTACTTGGGAGGCTGAAGCAGCAGGATTGCTTGAGCCCAGGAGTTTGAGGTTGCTGTGAGCTAGGCTGACGCCACGGCACTTACTCTAGCCTGGGCAATAAAGTGAGACTCTGTCTCAAAAAAAAAAAAAATAGAAAGAAATTAATTGGCCAACTAATATATATATATATATATATATAAAAATTAGTCGGACATGGTGGCGCATGCCTGTAGTCCCAGCTACTCGGGAGGCTGAGGCAGGAGGATCACTTGAAACCAGGAGTTTGAGCTGTGAGCGAGGCTGATGCCATGGCACTCACTCTAGCCTGGGCAACAAAGCGAGACTCTGTCTCAAAAAAAAACAAAAAAAAACTGACAACCAGTAATTAGTTCATTTTAGTGGCTCCTGTTCCAACAAATCACCACTCGCCATTTAGAAAACACTAGCCTGTACCTTAAAGACGATTCTAGAAAAAGAAAGTTATTCTACTCTATGAAAGCTAATGTAATGTTAACCCCCAACTTCCAAGGACACTGTCTTTTCCCTTCTCTGCCCCTTAAAAACGAAGAGCAGCACTGACATACTAAAATCTGCCTGCACATCAAAAGCTTTAAAAGCCTATCCTGGCCAGGCGTGTTGGCTTACGCCTGTAATCCCAGCACTCTGGGAGACCGAGGCGGGAGGATCGCTCAAGGTCAGGAGTTTGAAACCAGCTTGAGCAAGAGCAAGACCCCCATCTCTACTAAAAATAGAAAGAAATAAGTTGGCCAGCTAAAAATATATAGAAAAAATTATTCCTGAATCATGTCACGGTAATAGAGAGAGAGAAAAAAGAATTAAATAAGATATTATATTTATAATAAATTAAAAAAAGAAAAAATAAATAAAAGAAGAAAAAATTAGCTGGGCATGGTGGCACATGCCTGTAGTCCCAACTACTCGGGAGGCTGAGGCAGGAGGATTGCTTGAGCCCAGGAGTTGGAGGTTGCTGTGAGCTAAGCTGACACCATGACACTCTAGACTGGGCAACACGGTGAGACTATGTCTCAAAAAACAAACAAACAAACAAATAAAAACAACAGTCTATCCTGTGTCCCCCAAAACATCAAAAATGAGTGAGCATTCCTGTGATGAAGTGAGAACTGTGGCCGTAAGGGTTTCTCGTGCCACTTCACCAACGCAGGGGAAAAGGCCACCAATGGAGGCCACTTCACGCAGGTACAAGGGAAATCAGCCCCGTTGCCGGCCTCCCCTTATGAGGCCAAGCCCGCTGGCTTTTTCTACAGCAACCCGAAAACACAAAGGGAATGCACATCCACAGGGAGCTACCAGACTGGTTTTCATGTAATTCTTGAATTTTGAATCCTGGAAGCTAAAGGCAAAAAAAACCCCAAAAAACCCAAAAAGCAGTCAACCAGCTATCTTTTCAGAACGGCTATTTTCTCTGGTCTTGTGAGAACCCCCGCCTCTAGGTTTTTGCAGCTCAGTGGCTTTAGGTGAAACGCAAGGTCGTGCCAGGTTGATTTAGTGCATTATTAGCTGTTTATACAGTACCGAAGCGGCACATGACGTATGAAAAATGACTTTCCGATCTCAGGGAATAAATCAGGGCTCCCGAGTGATCCCACTTAATACTTAACTTTAGCCAGCAATATATTACACCTGTTATTATTCAGGGCAAACACGGCCCCTTCCATTTGTTTATTGAGGAAACAATTTATTTGAGGACATTTAATTGCAACAGTGAAGCCTGGCTTGGGGGTTAATCCCAGCATATCAATGCAATTAAAAGCGGTGTGTGCTGTGTCTCATATTCGTTGTCCGGGGGTAGAATGTTGACACAACCCGGGTGTCGAGGTGGGTGCGCTCGAGAGCCTCCTCGCTGTGTCAGGTGCAAGGTGGGGGCCGCGTCATGCGTGCAGCAAACACGACTCCGCTCTGTGTCAGCGTTTGCATAGTCTAATTGGGGAAAGGCTTCTAATTTGATTTTACTTGGAGCAATATGGGTTCAAATTGTTATATAGGTCCAGCACTGTTTGGTTTCTCGTCAATGATTCATGGTATTTTAATGCCTGACGGGCAAATACTATAAAGCTCCTCAGCACACATTTGGCAGCATTCCACGATTGCCGTGGCCTGAGTTATTCTGCCCCTTTTCTCCTTCCCCAACTGCTGGATCTCTGTCCTCTCCTGTCCCAGGTTTGACTAGGGAGTGTGAAGGCTGGAGGCTGCAGCCACTCTGTCCCTTGCTGGACATGGCTGGAGAAGGCAAATCCAAAGACCTTAAAAAAAAAAAATCTCTCTTTCAGGGAGCACTCACGAGCTCATTTTGCAAGGCCAGCATTACACTGACATCAAGGCCAGACAAAAGACACTACAGAAAAGAAGCAGGCCAATATCCCTGAAGAAGAGAGATGCAAAAATCTTCAACAAAATACTAGCAAACTGAAGCCAAGAACACATTAGAAAGATGATACCTCACGATCAAATGGGATTTATCCCTGAAATTCAAGAATAGTTCAACATCACAATTCAATAAACGCGATATACCACCTTAACAGCATGAAGGACAAACACCATACGATCATCTCATTAGACGCATAAAAAGCATTTGACAAAATTCAATTATCCTCCCATGATGTAAATTCTCAACAAAGTAGATACATTGTGGAAGAAATGTACCTCAACATAATAAAGACCATATATGACAAGCACATAGCTAACATTATACTCCATGGTGAAAAGCTAAAAGTTTTCCCTCCAAGATCAGGAACAAGATGAGGCTGCACACTCTTGCCAGTTCTATTCAACATAGTACTGGAAGTGCTAGCAAGAGCAATTAGGCAAGAGAAAAAAATAAATGGCATCCAAATCAGAAAGGAAGAAGTAAAATTGTCTGTTTGTAGATGCCATGATCATATATATAGAAAACCCTAAAAACTCCAAAAAAAGAAAAAAGAAAAAACAAAACCCTGTTAGAATAAACATATTCAGTAAAGTTGCTGGATACAAAATAAACATACAAAATCAGTAGCATTTCTATATGTTAACAATGAAATATCCGAAAAGGAAATTTTAGAAAAATATCCCATTTACAATATCATCCAAAAGAATAAAATACTTTGATATAAATTTAACCAAGAAGGTGAAAAATCTGTGAACTGGAAACTATAAGACACTGATGAAGGATATTGAAGAGTACTGCTAATAAATAGAAAGACAGCCCATGTTCATGGATCAGAAGACTTAATGTTGTTAAAATGTCCATACTACTCAAAATGGTCTACAGATTCAATGCAATCTGTATCAAAATTCCAATGGCATTTTTTCACATAAATAGAAAAAAAATCCTAAAATTCATATGGAACCACAAAAGATCCCAAACAGCCAAAACAATCTTGAGAAAATAACAAAGCTAGAGGCATTACACTTTCTGATTTCAAACCATATTATAAACCTAGTAATCAAAACAGCATGGACACATAGTTCAGTGGAACAGAATCTAGGTGCCAGAAATAAATCCATACTTATATGATTGACTAATACATGACAAGGGTACCAGGAAGACACAATAGGGAAAGGGTAGTCTCTTTAATCAAGGGTGTTCCAGAAGCTGGGTCTCCACAAGCTAAAGAGTGAAATAGAATCTTTACCTTATACCACTCACGAAGATTAACTCAAAATGGATTAAGACCTGAAACAATACAACTTCTAGAAGAAAACATAGGGGGAAAGCTCTTTGAATTGGTCTTGAAAATGATTTTTTGAATTTGACACCAAAAGCATAGGCAACTAATGCAAAAATAAAAAGTATGATTACATCAAACTAAAAGCTTCTGCACAGCAAAGGAAACAATTTAAAAAATGGAAAGGCAACCTATGGACTGGGAGAAAGCATTTGCAAAGCCACACATCTGATAAGGAGTTAATGTCCAAAATGTATCAGTAGCTCATACATCTCGGTAGCAGAAAAACACAAATAATCTGATTTTAAGATGTGCAAAGATGGAAAACAGATATTTTCCCAAATAAGATGTACCAATAGCCAACACGTACACAAAAACATGCTCAACACCACTGATCTTCAGAGAAATGCAAATCGAAATCACAAGAAGGTATCACCTTATATCTATTTGAATGGCTATTATGAAAAAGGCAAGAGATAGGTGTCGGATGCAGAGAAAAGGAAACCCTTGTGCAGTGTCGGTGGGGATGTACATTGGTACAGCCATATGGAGAGCAGTATGGAGACTGCTCAAAAATTTTAAATGAGAATTACCATACGATCCATGAACCCCACTTCTGGGAATATACCCAAAGAAAATGAAGCCAATATTTGAAAGAGATATCTGCACTCCCCATTTTTATTATAACATTATTCCCAATAGTCATGACATAGAAACAACCTAAATGTCCATAGACAGATGTGTGGAAAGAAAATGGGTTATGTATTAATATTCACCATGGAATATAATTCGGCCATTAAAAAGAAGGAAATCCTGCCATTTGTGACAACATGGATGAAACTTGAGGGCATTACAGTATGTGAAATGAGTCAGATGAAGACAAATATTGCATATATCTCACGTATATGTGGAATCTGGAAATGTCAAACTCACAGAAGCAGAGAGTAGCATGGTAGCTTGCTAGAAGCTGGGGGTGTGTGGGGTGGGATGGGAAGATGTTGGTCAAAGGGTACAGAATTTTATTTATTTATCTATTTATTTATTTCATTTTCAGACAGGGTCTCGCTCTGTCACCCAGGAATGACAGCATCACAGCTCACAGCAACCTCAAACTCCTGAGCTCAAGCGATCCTCCTGCCTCAGCCTCCCGAGTAGCTGGGACTACAGACATGCACCATCACGCCTTGCTAATTTTTAAATTTTTTTTGTAGAGATGAGGTCTCAGAGAAAAACAACATTTTTGAGCTCTTTCCTATGTATCTTGGTGTTCTTTTTCTTTTGAAGGATTCTGGGAAACAGGTCCTATGACACATGCCATCATATACAAATATCAGACTTGAAGTCTGACTTCCCAAAGCACTGCTTCCCCATTCTTGTCTTTTGTTACATATGATTTGTAACATATTGTTACAAATTGTTCTCTTCTTGTTTCCTGTGTGCACATTTTTTTCTCCTCCCAGAAGGTATTAAGTTTCCTGAGCACAGAAAGGGTATATGCTAAGCACCCTCCTTATCCTTCAGTATCAAGCTGGTCATACGAAGCGGCTTAATAAGTACTTGCTGACTTGGATCATGCTGAATAGCCTAGCTGGGGCCAAGAGATCAGAAGGGGCACGGGCAAGTGTCACTCAGAGCAAGGGTGGGGGTCGCCTCCTTCCTCTCCCCCGGAGATATCAGCAGATGCTCCAGCAGGAGCAGAAGGGGGTGCTCCGGGGTGCAGCCTGCGTCAGCTCACTCTCAAATCTGGCAGGTCACCCTCCAGCTGGCCTGTCTCAGGCCATTCATTGCTCTGCTCATGTTCAGACTGAGCAGTGGAGATGAAAAGAAAGGCCATCCTTTTCCCTGGCACAGCTCTGTTCCCAGGGTGGACCCGGAGTTGCCAGGGGGGAGGCTGGGCAGATTTCTGCAGGTTTTGGTCATCGAGTGCTTTCTAATTGCCGAGGATTATCATTCCCCTTTAACTTGTCAGTAGCTGACAATCCAAGCTAACAACCAGAAAGAAGAGATGAGTAAATTTTGAATTTACCCAGAAGATAAATTCAGGGTGGACAAAGGGAGTTGGTCTGCCCTCTATTAAACTATCCCACGACGGCTGGGCACGGTGGCTCATGCCTGTAATCCTAGCACTCTGGCAGGCTGAGGCGGGCGGATTGCTTAAGGTCAGGAGTTCAAAACCAGTCTGAGCAAGAGCGAGACCCCATCTCCACTATAAATAGAAAGAAATTAATTGATCAACTAAAAATATATAGAAAAAATTAGCCGGGCATGGTGGCACATGCCTGTAGTCCCAGCTACTCGGGAGGCCGAGGCAGGAGGATCGCTTGAGCCCAGGAGATTGAGGTTGCTGTGAGCTAGGCTGACGCCACGGCACTCACTCTAGCCTGGGCAACAAAGTGAGACTCTGTCTCAAAAAATAAATAAATAAATAAATAAAATAAAATAAAATAAAATAAAATAAAATAAAATATCCCACTGGGAAAAGCTCATCGGCTGTTGCAGTTAGAGATTTCTTAGACGTCTCCCACAGGGTTTCCAGAGTCCTTCCTTTCTCATCTGAACCAGGGGCTCTGAAGGACTGGGCTACCTGCTTCCACTGACCTAGACTCCTTCTCTGTCCTCAAAAAAAAAAAATGCAACTGTACTAAAGACACCACCCCCCCCAGCTACTGCCTTCCACTGAGAGCAGGTGTAAGAACAGGTGTTCTCTGCAGAGCGGATGACGTCCAGAAGGGGCGCTGGCTGGGAGTCAGGTATCAGGCCCCAGTCCTGCCCTAGGACCCTGGGCCAGACACTAAGCGCCTTACCTAGTTTCCTACCTGGCCTCGAAGGTCTGGACTTAAAACGGTAAATCTCTCCGCTGTCGAGCCAGCCCCCTCCCTGGCTGCAGGCAGCAGAGCGAAGGACCAAGACCCTTCCAGCTCGGGAGGAGAACGGAAGGGAGCCCTCCTCCGCCTTGGGGTGGGGGGGTCCTGGGGCGTGTTCAGGATTCCTCAGTCTCCCTCTGTCCGGAGGTGGCGGGCGCAGGAGGAAACCGGGTCTCTCTGCTCTGCGGAAAACCCGAGGCGATGGGGGACTTACTACGGGGTGGGGTGGGGGGTCTTCCCGTCCTACGGAGGCCTGGGCTTTGGCAGGATCAGTTAGAAATACACAAAACAGAGCTTTCTGACTTCGTTCCTAGGGCAGGAGAGCGGCTGAGGGGCTCCCAGGATCCCGAGACTCCTGCCAAGGGGGAACTCCCCGCCAGCTCTCTGCGCCGGGCGAGGCCAGGGCTTCGCGCCCCTGAGGCTGAGGCCTGGCGAGGGGCGAGGGGCGAGGGGCGAGGTCCGGGAGGGGACCCGCCCCCACTCTAGGAGAGCACGCGGGCTTGTGGCCGGCGGTGACAGCCTCCACCGACCCCTGCCCACGACAGGCAGGGCGCCCCTCCTCCAGCCCGGGGCGGACGGGGCTGCGCGCAGCAGTGGGCACCGAGCAGGGCCCCGGGCCCCGCGCTCACCTGCAGCTGAAGGGGCAGGGCTCCTTCCCTTCCCCGAACCCCTCTTTTCCTTCGGGCTGGGGCGCCGCCGCCCCCACCTGTGGGGTTTGGGCTGGGCTGGAACGCGGCCAGGTGACACGACCTGGGGGCCGCGCGCACGGGGACGCTGGGGCCCGGCGGCAGCCGCGCAAGTCTGTCCGGGCGGAATCGGTGGCTCGTCAACTAAGGAGAGTTGGAGTCCTGTCCCGTTTAGGCCGAACTGTCAGGTGGACGGTGGGCGAAGATTGTGGGCGAGGAGCGCCCTCGAGGTGACACCCGAGGCCCGCAGCGCAGCCCCAAAGCAGCGGTGCCCGCCACCGTCAGTGCTGGGCGGCGCGGGCGCCCGCGAGGAGGGCGAGGGGACTGCAGAGAGGAGACCCAGTCTCTTAAAACGTGGTTTTAAAGGCTTGGAAGGCAGCAAGGAGGGAGGCGGGTGGAACTGAGGTGCCAGGGGAGCCCCACCCGGTTTGCACGCCCAAACCAGGCTGATCCCTGGGCCCAAAGGAGGGCGCCGGGTGCGGGTCCGGCCGTGCCCCTGCGGCGCCAGCGAGGCCGAGGCGGAGACCCGGAGTCACGTCCCCCCTCGCCCCTGGGAGCACAGCACACCGCACGCGTTTCCAGGGACCCCGCGCTGGGCTCCCCCGCAGGGCACGCGGATTCCAGAGCCGCGGCGCTGGCCAGGATTAAAGCAGGAGGAATTCCAAGTAGAGGCCCAGGCCGGTCGCCCCCGCGGGCCGCCCCTTGGCCCCAGGGTCTGGAGGGCGGGCCCGAGCCCCCCAGGGGCCGCGCGCGCGCGCGGTGCCCACCGACCCAGGAAGGAGCTGCGGGCGGGCCGGTGGCGCGTCCGGGCCAGATGTTTAAGACAGATGAGGATCGAGCAGTTAAAACCCACATTATATAGTTCTGTCGGGTATAAAATTCCATGTGCTGACACATATATTCTAACTGGAAACGGACTCGAGTCGCTTAAAATATTGCAACATCGATAGGACTAATTAATTGGAAATAAGAAACGAAAGAATACAATTAAACGAGGAGAGAATCATTTTCTAATTTAATAGAGGGACATTTATAAAGATCACAAGCTAAAAGGCATCGAATGATTCTATCGACATTCTATTAAATCAGCCCCGCGGCCTGCCGGGAGGAGGACCCCAGCGAGCGCAGCTTCCCGGCCCGGATTCGGTGGCCGCGTGCACCTGCTCCTGCCACGGCCGCACCTCCGCGTCCGTCCGGCCGCCGCGGGCCCTGCAGCAGGAATTCGCTCCCTTCGCCCGCACCCAGCCTGCCCCGAGTGGAGGATCCTGCCTTCCCGCCCCGGAGTCCCCGGTTCGCAGATATATCACGACAAAATTACTAATTGGAAAATGAAATTGTCAATAAAGCATGCCCGCCCCCCCCCCCGCGCGTATACAATATCCTTAAATATTAAGATATTTTATTAGACCCATTTCCTAACAATAATTTATTGCAATAAAACAGACACCGCAGGTCTCCTTAAATTGTCTTTTCATAATGAATAAATTTAAGGGGGCTAATTAATATATAAACTAGCCCGATTTGTCAAGCTGATTTGTATCTTAGTTAATTGTGAAAGTAATTACCACATGGTCAAATTAACAGCTTTCTGGAAATGACCGAGCCTGAGATTTTATTTCCTTCCTGGGTGAAGAAAATTCATTTTTCCAAGCTCTTGATGTGATGAATAAAAGTCATAAATCTGGGTGATTGGTGCAGGCAGAGTCTAAATGGCTTCATATTTCATTTTAGGTTTAATAGAAATATTCATGCTCTGTTTTAATGAAATTAAATTGAAGGGGGATGGGGCTGGGACGCTGCGGTGGCCAGGGGCTTAAAGGAACAGCGCGCGCTTCCCTCCCCCGGCCGTGGGCCAGGGCGCGGGGTCACTCCGCCGACAGCCGCCCACCCGCTCGCTCGTGCGAGAGGCAGGCCTGCGCCGGCCCTTCCTGCAGCCCGGCCAGGGGCGGATCTGTGGCTGGCTCAGAGACAGAGACAGCAACCGGAACCCCAGACCGAGCCCCCCTGCCGCAGGCTTGCGGAGTCCCGGTTAGGTCTGCCTGGGTACCTGTAGGATCCCGCTGAAGGAACAGGTCTCTGTCGTCAGTAGCCAACGCTCGGGCCCCCTGCGGGCCTGCCCTCAACCTACCCTAGGGAGGGCCCAGCGCCTGCACTCTTCACCCTTGTTTGCCTTGGGGCCGCACAGGAGGGGTGTGGAAGCACATGGCAGACACGGTGCGCATGCCCAGGCCCCCTCCACCCTGCCTGGAAAGCGACCTGGCCCAAACACGCACCGGGACGCCCCAGCAGTAGCACCGGGCAGGCACAGTAACTTTGCCATACTCACCGTGTCGTGGTGCTCCGAGGTAAGGGGGGGCACCACGCTGTCAGCCACTCTGGGTAGCTCTGGAGCAGGGGGGCATCCCTGGCCCCAGAAGGGTCCTGGCCAGGCCGGGGCCCCTTAATGGAGCTGATCTGTGACTTGTTGATTTCCCCTGAGCAAATACGGCTTTGATGCAGTTCCAGCAAGAGTGGTTAGCTGATGAATTGACAAAAACTAATCAGCTTTATTGGGAAACAGGTTAAGGGCACGGGCGTGTCAATAACTCTCAGCCTGACCCCCTCGTGCATTAGCCCAGGCAGGCTGATTAGAGTGAGAAGACCCTCTCGCAGTTTGCTCTGAAATTGCTTTCATAAACTCACCATTATTAGCAGTCGATGCGAGCAGCTAATTTAGAGAAGACATCCCAGGCACGACACATCTATCATCCGGGTTTATGTATCATTATCTCATTTACAGAATGTCGCAGTGTAATATGTTTTTGGCAATAGGTTTGGCCCCGCGCCTGGGCTGCGACGCTCTCTTTTTAGCGGCACAGCCGGGACCCCCTCGACTCCCCCGGCCTGTCGGGCCTGGGACTCCGCGTGCACCTCGGCCCGTGCTGGATGCTTGCGGGGCGGGAAGGGAGAACCGGGAGCCACCCCGCGCGCACGTGCGCACACGGACGCGCACTCGCCGGCGCGCAGCTGCCAGCCTGGGGGCCGACGCGGCAGGCGCCCTCTCCGGCGAGCCCCTGGCGCGGAGCCCAACGTAAGGACTTGCTCCAAGCTCGCAGGCGGGCGCTTGAGTTCGGGGTTCTGCCCTGGAAGTCCATCCCCCGAGCCTGGGTGGCGGGGCAGGTGGCCAGGCGCGGCCCCAGCGGGGCGCGGACTGCGCTCCCTCGGGCCTTGGCCCGCTAGGCCGCGGAGGCCTGGGCGCCTCGACCCCCCAGCGCCCGGGGAGGTCCCCGCCCCCCTCCCGGCTCGGACCTCCAGCACCCGGGAAGGTTCCCCCGACTTGGCAAGGGGCCAGCGCGGGGTCCTTCCCTCCCTCCTCTGGGCGGGCCGCTCTCCTCCCCCGGTGGCGCGGCGGCCGTCGCTGGGAGCCCAGATGCTCCGGAGAGCCCACAGTGGGCCACCTGTCCCGCCGGGCAATTATTTTAATGTGAGGGGCCCCGAGTCACAGGGGTCGCGGCTCCCGCAGCGACAGACTGCGGCGGGCGAGGAGCGCTCCCGGCCTTTCAGTGGGATTTCCCAGATGGGCCGGGGGCGGGTCACCGGGCCGTCCGCGGCCTCATTAGCCAAGTTATCTGGCCCCCAGACTGCAGGGCGGCGGGGGCAGGGGTCGCGGTTTCTCCCCCCCTCGGTCCCTGCGGAAACAGTCGAAAGGGGCTGCGTGCGCCTCAGCCGAAAACAGACACCTCCCTGCCCAGTGGGAAAACGTTATTAGAATCATGCAGCAGGGAGATTATAACACAATAACGAATGAGATCCACCCGGATTATGAAGGCCTGGCCCACCTACAGGACCCCTGCTGTGAGCAGAGCACTGTGTTCTCACTGGTGTGTTTCGAGTATTGGGCGAGGCTCACAGAGAAGGCACGCTGCACTGCGGGGAGCACTGGGGCGCCCCGGCAGGGGTGGGGCGCTGTGGGCTTGCCAGCAGGTCAGAGTCTATTCTAAATGTGCCTCCCACACACACACACAATGCATGTGACCCCCGTGTACACGCTATGCATACAACCACACACACACTAAGCATGTCACCCCAGTACACATGCTATGCATATGACCACACACACTATGCATGTGACCCCCATGTACACGCCATGCATATGACCACACACACTATGCATGTGACCCCCATGTACACGCCATGCATATGACCACACACACTATGCATGTGACCCTCGTACACACGCTATGCATATGACCACACACTATGCATGTCACCACGCACACACAATGGATGTGACCCCCGTATACACACTATGCATCTGACCACACACACTATGTATGTGACCCCAGTACACCTGCTATGCATATGACCACACACACTCACTATGCATGTGACTACACACACACACAATGCATGTGACCACACACACACACACACACACACACACACACACACGCTACGCATGTGACACTGGTCTCTCCACCTTTGCATTCCTGGTAAAATGTTCCCAGTTCGGATGGTGCAGTAGGGGGCAGGTGTGGGGAGGAGGAGAAGAGCTGCCCTAGGGCAGGTGGAAGAGCGGGAAGAACCCCAGGGCCAACCAGCCAAGTCCCACTGGCAAATAGACGCCCTGCCATGAGCCTGCAGTCTCATGGGCTCTGTCAGTGACCCTCTTCAGGCCTTGGCTGTGTGCACATGTGGGCAGAGGCATGAAGGAGGCGAACTTGACCACAGACACCATTTGCCCATCCAGGGAAACCCCTTCCCCAGCTCTGGGCAGTAGCGGGAGGGGAGGTCCCCGCTCCCCCAGCTCTAGCCCCTCTCCCTCCCTCCCTCCTCCTCTCTCTGCCAGCAGCCAGCTTCTGCCACCTCAGCAACTACTAAATAGACCAATTAGCTAAGACTTCCTGCCATTATCTAACATGGATTTGGACATTAGCGGGCTACTATTCGGCCATAATGTCGAGTCAGAATGCACTAAAAATTCACGCACCGAAGCATTAAAATGTCCCTGAGCAACACCTGTTTTTGTGCCTTTGTGCTTCTTCCCTGTGGCCCCCTCCCCCCCACGGCCTGCAGGTCGGTAGTCACAGTCCAGGCTGGGAGGGGGACACCAGCCTTTTGTGACACACATCGAGTTGTTTGCACGCATTGTTCCCTGGCCGCAGAGTTGCAGGTGTCTGGCAAAATGACCCTCTCCTGCTCCCGCTGGGGCAGGTGGGCGCACAGGTGGGTTAGAAAGGTGCACCCAGGCGCCTCTGGCACGTGCTGTGTGAACACCCACGTGGAGCCTTTAGAAAGCGAGTCTCCATTCTTTAAACACATGCTACTTGGGACTGGACACTAGGTTAGCCAAAAGCGTGCACGCATTGTTTTCAATCTTCCAGTGTCTTTGTGAGACTCACAGAACACCTAGGTTGGGTGCTAGTATTCACGGGGAGAAGGGTCATGTAGGTTGCTGAATTGTGAAAAAGCCCACTTCCTGCGTGTATTTGTTATCGACCTCTGCAGAAGGCCCCGTGTGAACCTATAAAATTAAATTTGTGTAGCAAAAATATAGGTTTCTCAGAGAAGCCTTTCATTTCTAATGAGGGTTGTTGTTGCCTAATGTCATTAAAGGGGCTCGAATGAGCTTCCCTTTCCCCTCCTGGGGTTTGGTTCTCTTTATGACCCAGGAGCTTGGAATTCATGCAACAGGTGAGGGTGGGAAGGCTTTCCTTCCCTGGGTCAAGAAGGACCCTGGGGCCAGCAGGCTGAGCCCCCCGGGTGGCCAGGCCTGTCCCTTCCCTTCGGTGTCAAGGGAAGCTGGGAGTCTGCCCAAAGTCTGGGCATGAAGAAGATATTTTTGTATCTGGAGGAAATTTCCAAAATTAGAAGGCCCATGGGTTGCTGGATTTTTACAAGTTTATATGTTGCAGCATCTTCCTAACTTCTTACCAAGCCCCCAGTTTGGGCTGGGCCTGATGAGGAGGGACAGGCAAGTGACACGCACTGGGGTGCCCTGGGGGTCAGCTCTTATTCCTAGCTGGGCCATGAAGGTAGAGGCAGGGGTGACGACACCCCTCTGAAAGGGCAACACGTAATCCAGGTGTACAAAGGGGGGGGCGCTGAGAAGAAGGACCGAAGGGAAGGCACTGCGAACTGGCAGACCTGGGCCCACCTCCACCTCGGGTGTGGAGGGGTCTTCAGGGTTGCTACCTCCTGAGTCCCACCCTTTCCAAGATCTGGGGTCAGAGAGGAGGTCAGCAGATCAAAGGACAGGTGCTAACAACTTCATACCTTTGGCCCTTGGCGCTCTGCAGGGGCCAGGGTGGGTGGAGGGACCCAAGCAGAGCCCCCCCCATCAGCTTGCCTTCCGATGACCCCAGGCCCTCTTCTGTGTGCCCAGGCTGGTGTGCTGGGCCCCAGGGTGGCTTTGACAAGCCAGGAAGGAGGCTGGAGCATCGACAACCAGGTGGCCTAACCGGGCTGGTCCCTGAGCCTGGGGGAAGTCCCACCGTCACCACCTGCTTAGGTCCTGACCTCTGGCCAATCACACAGCATCCTCTTGCCTCAGTTTCCTGAAGGAAACCTGGAAAGGTGACATTGCTGGGTGGTGCATGGTTTCAGTCGGACAGCTATTAATCTGCACGCCCCTCTGAAGCCAGGTCCTGTCTGTTGGCCCTGGGGTGCAGTTCCAGGAGAAGTGGGAGGCGGACCCAGAGGGCTCTGCCAGGGAAGAGCCACCTTCTACCCTGGGCTTTAGCCAACCAACGCCCTGGAGAGTTCGCCTTCCCGTTACACCTTCTGTTGTACCTGTCCTGTTTCCCATGGAAGAAAGCAATATACACATGACACATGAACAATGCCTGCCTTTCATTTTGTGAATATGTGAAAATTTAGGTTTTATTCCCAATCCTCGACAGGTGCACCAGGCCCTCCCTGCTTTTCTTGGGAAATGAAGAGTCCTCCCTGCTCTCCCAGGGCTGACTCCTGCCCCGGGGCTGCGGGAGAGAGGAGTTACCTGGAGACCTAGGGCTGGGAGCACTGCTGGGATCAGACCTTTGATCTCTCCCTGTGAGGTTCCCAAGACCCGAGCCCAGCTCCTGCCTGCCCCAAAGCCAGCTGGGCTGGGTCAACACAGACACTGGGAACAGGAAGAGACCCAGCATGCTCCGTTCACACATCGTAAACCACACAAAGACCCCAACTTCCCAGAGAGCGCCCTTTCCCTCCCCACACACTGCCCCTTGTCATACAACTTTACAGAGAACCTCTAATTTGTGTGAATTTATTCTTAAATATAAACAGAATGTGTGATCATTTTAAAGCCCTTTAGCACTACAGAGTGCATCTGGTCCAACCCCTACTTCTCTAGGGGGTGGAAACAAATCCACCAAGACAAGGAGCTTTAGACATCTGCAGTCGAGCTACAGTTAGAGGGTGCAGTGCCAGGACCCACTGCTGGCCACACTGAGTCCTCTTTGGACAGCCTCGCTCAGCCCACAGGTGGCAAAGACTGGGAGGGTGGGGAGGCTGTCACCCAGTGGGCCTGCTGCACACATTGCTGTCCCATCTGCATTTTCAGGGAGGTGCTCTCAGCTGGTCCCAGGCAGAGTGGAAGCAGGGGGTGGGCGTTGAGGGGTTTGGGAGTATAGTTGCTGCAGAATAAAAAGGGGTGAAATGGATTCCTCTAAGAGTCACAGAAAACAACGATGTTGTTGAGGAAGACGGGGTGATTTTACTGGGTCTGGACCAACTAAAATAACCCTGGCAGCGCTTATGTTAGGTCAGAGAGTGGCAGCAGGTTCTCCAAAACCCATCTTGGGAAAATTGGAAAATTCCTTTTGCAGCCACCCCCCCCCAGAGTTACTGCCCTCAGGACCCACCAACCCCACCCAGCAGCTGGGGGTGTGGTGAGACAGGAGAAGGCAGGTCAGCCTTAGAGCCAAAGCCCCAGAAAAGGAGGAGGCCAAGACCGCTCTCCACCTTCAGCCCAGGGCCCCACTTCCTGCCCTGGGAACAGGTGCCTGAGCATCTCGGGTGTCCCCTATAAACCCCATTCCCCCCAAGGGAACAGATGGGAGGGGGACCTCAGGGCTAGGCACACCAGGGTGGGGACTGGGTGGCCTCTGCATTCAGGCCTGGTCCCAGTCCCTGCTCTGGGGCTTTCCTGTCTGCTGGGGACAGGAGGCCCACCCTCTTTGCACCTGTCCTCTAGAAAACGGCAATTAGATCCTCTTTGGAGTGTCGCAGTGAAGACTGAGGAAGATAATTCTGGAAAGCTTGTAGCACATAGTAGGTGTTCAAGAAATACCAGAGTTTCCCTATCCCCAGTTAGAGGCAGAACTACCGTACATTTTTATCACCCCAAAGAGATATGAAGGCAACACAATTTCCACATAAATGTTGGTAATTTCTATTTGCTAGTTTGGGGCTTTTGCAAAGCTATATAAACATTTATTCCAAGCTGCTGAGACTTACCCACTGCTACCCTCCTAACCTGGCAGCAATACTGTCTCTCAGAACTACCCTGTGTTATAATGAAAAAGAAACACAGCTCACAGCCACAAGTCCCTGCAATCAGCCCTCACCTAAGCAAGAGCCTTTTGAAGAGAAACGGCACAGTCCCTGGATTTACCTTTAAAATGCCCTCTTGTAGCAATCTGGCTGCTGATTTTAAAGTTTCCCTGGCACTGATTTTCTCTTTGGCCCCTACTGGTCCCCAGCCCCTGCCAGTCCTTACTCCCGTCTGGCCCGCGTGGGCAGCCCTGGCTTGGCGACCTGGGACTCCCCCCTGGAATCCTGCTGGGAGGGTGACTGCTGGGTGGAGCTATCCACAAAGAGCCTGCTGCTGCTGCCGCTTGACTTTTTGGCCTGTGTGTGGATTCTTTCGGCTTCGGAGAAAAAGCCCTTGGAAGTGTGTTTAATGTAAATATTTGAAGTGTGTGTATGGGACAAGGGGGGCAGTGAGGTCTGCGTCCGTCCGCACCTGCCTTGTTCAGTCGGGAACCCCTTTCCTCCTGATTTCCCGGGACGCACGTGGCAGCAGAAGAGAAACTGCACCTCCCTCCATCCCCCCACGCTCGCAGGTCCGTGGGCATCCCGGCAGCGGGGAAGAGCTTTGTCGCGGAGGACGCGCTCAGAGGCGCGGGGGCGAGGTCTCCGAGCAGGCCGAGGGCGCGCAGACGCGGTCCGTGAGCCGGGCGGGGGCTTCCGGCGAGGATCCTGAAGCCAAACTCAAGCTCACGCGCACCACTACCCCACCACCACACACACCTGAAATGCAGGGACTTCACCGAGCAGACAGCAAAGCCCCACCCTCAGAGCGTTGGCGACAGGGACACAGGCCGTCCGCGCTGCACCCTGAGACCCAGGAGTGGAGAGTGCTCGGGAAACAGTGATTTCCAGCGCGGCAGAGCGGCCAGGTCTGGGCGCGGGGTGGGCACTTGAACTCGTGACACGACTGGGATCCCTGAGGCAGAAGTGGACACACTCAGGTGGTGACTCGCGGGCGGGAGAGGGCGCGCGCTGCTGGCTCCAGGAGACGCCAGTCCCGAGCGCGACAAGGTGTCTCGGGAGTGGAACTAGGGCAGCCGCAGGGCTCTCCAGGGGACCAGGGGTTGCCAAAGCCCACCGCCCCGCTCAGCACCCATGGGAGGGCGGGGCAGGGACCCCAGGTTGCGGCTCCGAGTCCTGCAACCCCAGGCGTTGTCCCCGCCAGGCCCTCGCGGCTCAACACCCTGAGCTGTTTAGGACCTCGCGGTGCAGGGGCGGGGCGGCAGGCGGCGCACGGTGACAGGTGCGCCCCTCGGCCAATGGTGGAGCCCGCGCCCCTTCCCGGGCCCCCGGCGCGCGCGCCAATGGGAGGGCGCGCTGAGCTTCAAGTGCGCAGAGGGGCGCGGGTCCCCAGCACGGCGCCAGCGGCCTCGGCTCGGTCGCTGAGGGCTGGAGCGCGGAGAGCCGGGCTCCGGGGCCCAGACGTGCGAGAGCACTCGCGTGGGAGTTTGAGCGAGCGGGTGTGAGCGCCTGTGAGCGCGGCCCGGGGCGGGGCCCGCACGGAGGAGGCGCCCCGACCATGGTCTCCCTGGGCTGAGTTTCCGGCGGCGACTTTGATTATTGGCAAATAATCACAATACAATACCAAGCACCCGGGCTTGCCACCGCCACGCACAGACTCCACGAGCCCGCACACGGCCGCGCCACCCACCACCGGGCCCTGATCGTCAGTCCCAAACGAGCCGATGGAAAAATCCAAAAATTTCCGCATCGACGCCTTGCTGGCGGTGGACCCCCCGCGAGCCGCCTCCGCGCAGAGCGCGCCGCTGGCCTTGGTCACGTCGCTCGCGGCCGCGGCATCTGGCCCCGGTGGCGGCGGCGGCGGCGGCGGCGGGGCGAGCGGCAGCTGCAGCCCAGCGTCCTCGGAGCCGCCAGCGGCGCCCGCCGACCGCCTGCGCACCGAGAGCCCGTCGCCGCCTCGCCTGCTGGCCGCGCACTGCGCGCTGCTGCCCAAGCCGGGCTTCCTGGGCGCGGGCGGCGGCGCCGGCGGCACGGGCGGCGGGCATGGGGGGCCCCACCACCACCCGCACCCGGGCGCTGCCGCTGCCGCCGCCGCCGCCGCCGCCGCCGCCGCGGGGGGCCTGGCGCTGGGGCTGCACCCGGGGGGCGCGCAGGGCGGCGCGGGCCTCCCGGCGCAGGCGGCGCTCTACAGCCACCCGGTCTACGGCTACTCGGCGGCGGCGGCGGCGGCCGCACTCGCAGGCCAGCACCCGGCGCTCTCCTACTCGTACCCGCAGGTGCAGGGCGCGCACCCCGCGCACCCCGCCGACCCCATCAAGCTGGGCGCCGGCACCTTCCAGCTGGACCAGTGGCTGCGCGCGTCCACCGCGGGCATGATCCTGCCCAAGATGCCCGACTTCAACTGTGAGTACCCACGCAGCGCCCGGGCGGGTGCGGGAGGGCCGGCCGCGGTTCTCTGGCGCGTCCCCCTCCGCCCGCCCGGCACCTCCTTCCCTCCGCTCTCGGCGCCTCGCAGAGCGAGCTGCGCAAGCCTCGGCTCTGCCTGCGGCCTGCGAGGACCCGCACGGGCTCCGCGGGAGAGAGGGGCAGCGAATTACTAAAATGGCCACGCGCGGGGCCTTGCCTTCTCTTCCTCTCCGAAGGGGAAGGGGCAGTTGGAGGTGCGAGACTGGAATCTAATGATTAACCCGCGGGCCAGAGGAGGAAGTGGCGGGGGAAGGCGAGCTGCCGAGCGCCCTGCATTAGCCCGGCCTGGGAACTGGGGTGTGCGCGTGTCAGACACCAGGAGCTTATCACCGGGAGAGGCTCTTGGCCGGGTCCCCCATTCTGACCTCTAGAGAGACCCCCGCCCCCTCCCGGGAAAGGGAGAGTTGCAGGAGGAGCGAACAGAGAAACAGGCTTCAGGCTTCCCGAGGCCCAGGGCTGCGAGGCCAGGGCCCAGGCGGCCCTGGAGTGGCCCTTGCTGGGGCGCCCCCCTCCCCTGGAAGGGCGCTGGGTCCCGGGCGCCGCGTCCAAAAAGCAGATGGCCTGGCTTGAACCAAGCAATGCAAGGGCTCTAAGCAGCAGGTGCCCCTCCCCATGGTGTCCAACAGGGTATCAACTCCCTCTCCAAAGTGGAGACGAGGGAGGCCCAGTTACCCCCCTCCATGCAAGAGCCGCTGGGCCTGGGAGAAGGGCTTCCTTCTCACCCAGGCTGGACACCTCTCCGGAGGCCTGGGCCGGCTCCTGCTTTCCTGGCACACAGGGGACTGGTGCTCCAGGGCTGGCCCTCCCAGCTCGCCCCACCAGGGTCAGCTACCTTTGAGTCGGGCCAGAGCAGAAGATGTGTAAGGGCTTTACACTTCCAGCCGGGAACACCCAAACAAAGAGACCCCATTGTTTCTGTCTGAGTGGATTTGTTTAGACTGGGGAAATGCAGCTAGGGAAGGGAAAACGCAAAAAAGGAAACAGAAGTAAACACTCCAGAATTCAGATTCCTCTGCTAGAAGCCATGGTTGTGACTAAACAGAGAAAAGCTAGGGCCCTAGAGGCTGGAGAAGTCACAAGAGGGTGAGAAAAACCCCAGCATGCTCACTGTTTGCCCACAGCCACCCCGGCTCGGCCCCAAGAAGGCCCTAATGGCCACCCATCCCTTCCATTGGAGGGTCAGCCCCTACTGGCTCCTGGCAAGAGGAGGGACACTCTCCTCACTTCTGTTTGGCGGCAGTGGCCCCAGACATTTCTGCTAACCCCCCTGTCAGCTACGGAAACCCAGGGTAGCCTTCTGGGCCTGGCTGCTGAGCCCAGCGGCCCCTTCTGATAGAAAACCACCCCACGGATTTTCCAGAGTCACCTGCATTTCCCAGACCTGGAGCACTTAGTCGCCCCCTGGGTGGGTCCAAAGTGGGTCGTCTCCACACAAGCTTTCTAGGGCTCCTCGGTCACCAGGGTGATCTCTGGGACCTTCACAGAGCCCAAGGTCACTCGGAAAATAGATTAAACAGGGATACCTTTGCCAACACACCTGCCCACCTCTGATTACCCCGTCTTGACCTAGAGGTGGCCACATTGAGAACACAGCCAGCTCTAAGTTGGGGAAAAGAATCCCAACAGCACAGCCCCAAAGGGCGATCGATGGTGCAGCCAGAACGGTGGAATGTGTCCCGGGCTCTCCTTTCTGGCCACGGGAAAACCTGTTTGGTTTCCTTTAATTGGTTGTCTCTGCCCGTTGGATGGCATTTCCCAAAGGGTCTCTTCTTGGGAGCCAGTGTTTTAATTAAAGTTCTAATGTATTGTCAAGTTGGGAATTCGGGGCCTTGTTTAACTAAAGCAGGGGGCGTGGGCCTTCCTATAAAGCAAATTGCCCATCCCGGGGGACCTGAGCTCATCCAGGCCCGGCTGGCCTCTTTTCTTTCCTTTGCTTTCTTTCTTTTATTGTCTAACACTTGTCAGGCTCCTGGGAAATCAAGGGAAGTCTCGTTTTTGAGGTCATAAAATTCTCTGTGATGTAACCGTGCGAAATTATGTAAATAAAGCCGGACAGGCCTCCTTGAACACACAGAAAGCCGGTCGGCCTCTGCCTCTGCCTTTAATTTTCGTAATGAGCACTGGCCTCAAAAGGCTCCCAGCCGCCCAGCTCTGCCCCTGTGCCCTGAGGAGGCGGCTTGTCAAGAAAAAGAATTCTAAATGTGGGAGAGCCCCTGATTAATACGCACATTTAGGCCCCAGATTTGGTTCTTTCCCTCCCTGCCTTCCTCCCTCCCTTGCTCTTGTGTTTCTTTTTCTCCTCCTATTCCTCCTCCTCTGTTCTAAGGAGGCAGCGGTTCCAGTTCTTCCCCACCCCAGCCGGGATCTGAACCTAAATCCAGAAGGTGCAGTGAGGAGGGGGAGGGGCTTGGCTCCTCTGGGCCCTGCTTCTCCTGCCTCTGGGCCAACCCTCTTCCTACCAAGGCGCGCCCAGGTGGAGAGGGCCGGCCGGGTGACAGGCTCCCCTTTCATTAGGGACACTCAGACACTGTCCCAGACCAAAAGACTTGATCCCATGGAACCCAGCCTGCCCAGGTCCACTCTGGGTCCCGAGTCCCCTGTTCCTTGGGGAACAGCGGGTGCCGATGTCGAGGGAGGAGCCCGCTCTGCAGGGCCAGGCGCTGCAGCCACGGGCTTGGGGGGACGTGGTGTGGGCAGCGCGGGAGAGAGGGGCCCGAGGCCCTCACCGCCCTCTCCCCACCGCAGCCCAGGCGCAGTCGAACCTCCTGGGGAAGTGCCGCCGGCCGCGCACGGCCTTCACCAGCCAGCAGCTGCTCGAGCTGGAGCACCAGTTCAAGCTCAACAAGTACCTGTCGCGGCCCAAGCGCTTCGAGGTGGCCACCTCGCTCATGCTCACCGAGACCCAGGTGCGCCTTTCCCCTGCCGCCCCCAGTGCCTCTTGGCCTCCCCGAGGCCTCGCCTCTGCACTCTTGAGCCACGGGCTCTCTTGGGCATCTGGATCTGCGCCTGGACGGTCCACCTGGCCGGCGCAAGGTCCATAGCCGAGCCCAGAGGTCTGGTTCAGTAGTCTGGGGTGGGGGGTTGCCCAAGAATCTGCATTTAACCACCCTTCCCTTCATTCTGAAGAAGGTGGTTCCCCAGGCCACATTCGAGAAATTTTGCGCCAGAAAGAGATGAGGGAACATCCTTAAATTCCCAGAGACGCACCCAGCTGCCTTGGCCCTCCGGCCGCAGACCGAGGCCGCGGGTAGAAAGTCAGTGGCCAGGGGCGCTGGCACAGTCCAAGCCTCCTTGGAGCCCCCAGCCCAGCCCTGGGCTCGCTGACCAGCAGGGGTGGGGAGGAAAGGAAGGTACGAGCCCCTCCCCGGGCATCTAAGTCCCCCCATCTGAAGTCCTCCCCCGGGTCCGGGCCCCGGGTGCACGCGGCGGGGCGGCAGGAGGTGGGACCCCGGGCGCAGACGGCCGCTTTCTCACGCCCGCTCGTGCCCGCAGGTGAAGATCTGGTTCCAGAACCGGCGGATGAAATGGAAACGGAGCAAAAAAGCGAAGGAGCAGGCGGCGCAGGAGGCGGAGAAGCAGAAAGGCGGGGGCGCGGGGCCCGGCGGCGGCGCGGAGGAGCCGGGCGCGCAGGAGCTGCTGGGGCCGCCCGCGGCCGGGGACAAGGCCGGCGGCCGGCGCCTGCGGGACTTGAGGGACAGTGACCCCGAGGAGGACGAGGACGAGGACGACGAGGACCCTTTCCCCTACAGCAACGGCGCTGGCGCCCGCGCCGCGTCCTCCGACTGCTCCTCCGAGGACGACTCGCCGCCCCCGCGGCCCGGCGGGCCCGCGCGCCAGCCCCCGCCGCAGTAGAGGCCCGCGGCCGGCCCGCGCGGCCAGGCCTGGGAGCCCCCGGCGCCCGCACCCACCGGCCCAGGCCCTCCCGGCCCTCCCGGCCCCGGGCTGCGAGCGCGGCTCGTGCCTCCCCGACCGCGCGCCGCGCCTGGGGCGGGCGGACCCGGCCTCCGCCTCCGGACCCGGCCTCCGCCTCCGGACCCGGCCTCCCCGTGGGCCGCCGCGCGTCGTCTGCTCTTCTAGAAGCAGCGAGAGAGACACACACAGCGGGCTCCAACTTGAACTCTAGTCCTTTTAAAATTAAGTTTTGTCGGGGGAGGTGCTTGTGAGCGGCACCGACTTCTCCCTGGGGAGGCCTCGCCTCGCCTCTTCTTCCCGCGCCGGAGAAGGCGGAAACACACAGTGTTAAATCACCTCTGAAACTTGAAACCTTCTCCGGAGACGCCGCCGCTCTGCCGAGCTTTGACAAAAGAGGAAAGGTTTTATGCTTATATGTCTTGGGGGGGCGGGGAAACTTATGTCATGAGCATTCAAACTGCTGGAAATCTCAAAACTGGACTGCCTTTATTTTTGTATATTGTATTTATATATATAAAAAAGAAACGTCTACTTATGCATGCTAAGTTATTTAGCTTCTCCCATCGCCCACGATGGAATGTGAAATAAATCGGTTTTTTACTGGATGAGAGTGAAAATCTTTTGGGGGGGGGCGTGTTGCGAAAGTGGGCTTCGCTATTTTGGTTGTGGAAATGACGGGAAGGGCGTCCACTCTGCGGTTGGCACCCGAGGGTGAAAATCGGAATCGCAAATGAGCGTCAGGACCACCTCCACGCCTGCCGCGCGGACTCGCAGGTGTGAGAAACACCTGAGGCCAGGTGCCGGCGCGTGCCCGGCGCCTGGCTCCCACCTGTCCCGGCACAAGTGTGGGCTCAGTTTATTTCCCGGTTTCCTGGCGGGGATCCTCACGCCTCGTCCGCGGCTCCAGAAGTGGAAACACACCACTTGAACGTTTCAGAAAACGAGCTTCCCACGACTGGACTTGAGTGGCATCTGCAGTCGCGAGACCGTGGGCCTCCTCGTGCGCCTTTCCCGGAAGGCGCCGAGCTGGGGTGCGTCCCTCCGCCCCCCGCCGCGGCCCCCCCACGGCGGAACCTTCCCCGCGCGGCCAGGGGCGGCTCCTCCGCGCCCGCGGCTGCAGCGGCTCGGGGTTAATAAACCCGGGCGGCGCGCGCCATCAATCTCGCGGGCGCCGGGCCAGGTGCGGCACACATGCGGGCCCAGCGCGCGCGCGCCCCGGCTCCCTTCCCGACCCGGCCGGCGACTGCCCCGGGGCCCCCGGAGACCCGCGATCCGCACACACGGCTCCACCGCCGCCGGGTGCCCGATTGTCACTTCCTCCCCAGCACCCGGGTGGGCGAGCAGCCCCCGCCCCCACCAGCTGATATAAATGAGTTCAGAAGGGCCAGGCGTTTCGTTTGGGTGATTACGGCCGCTCCTCTGCCTCGGGGCCCGGTGAGATTAATGTCCTCCCCTGCAGCTCGTTATCGCCCGCGGCTCCTTCCATAAACCCGCGCAGCCAAGGTCGGGGCGCGGCGCGGGGCTGCGCAGAGGCGGCCGCGGGCGGGCAGCGGGGCCGGGCCGCCGCCCGCGGTGCAAAGGTGCTCCCCGGAGCCCAGACTGCCGCCGCGGCTGGTGCGGCAGAGAGAGCCCCCAGGAAAGCGGGTGGCAGATCAGAGGGGAGGGAAGGAGACAGGGAAGACAGATGCCTTTGGAGGTTTTGAAAAAATCTGCAATCCGCACATCTCTCTCTCTCTAATTTCTAACACGTTGAGGAGGGCCAGCCTGAACGGAGCTCTCCCCTGGCCGGTTGCACATCTGGGGGTTATTTCCCCTGAGCTCCGCCAGCCCAGCCTCAGCGCGCCCTCCCCAAGCCTGGGCAGCTGGGCATGGGGAGGAGGAGGCCGGGCCTGGAGAGGGGCGCAACATCCGGCCTCGGGGGAGGCTCTGCCCTGCAGCCCGAGGCGGGGACGCCGCTCGGGGTCGGGGACGGAGGGCGCTGAAGACCTCCGCGCAGTCAGGGCCGCCCTCCCCCAGCCCCACGGCGGAGCGAGGCGGGTTCCGCGGGGACCCGCGCCGGGAAGGCCCGACCTGCGCGCGGCCCCTGCGTCTCCAGCCAGCCGCTCGCTCGCGGCGGAATTTATCTCGTTAATAAATTTAATGATCAATTCGTTCTTGTCACAGCAGCTCTTCCCCAAATCAATTATAGCAAATTTAAATATAATCACTGGCTCATCCTCGCCCACTCCGGGCACAGTGAACAATTCATTCCGTGTAATGAACGGCTGCGAGGCCCACCCTGCCCGCCTCGTGGGGCGCGGCCCCCACCCCGGGCGCTGCACTTGGGGTCGCCGACTGGGCTCGACCTGGGGCAGGGGTCGCCCTCAGGGCCCACGCCTCAAACTGCACCTGAGCCTCCAGCGCCGGGGCACAAAATCTTGGCAGCCCCAAGGACCGGGTTCTCAGGACCCAGAGCCGAGTCTACACAGTGGGACCCCAGAGGGAGGTCAAGGCATTGTTTGCTGGCAGGCTCCAGGCGTCCCCCTGGAGAAACCCTTGCTGTACCGTCGCCATCCGGGCTGCGGATCTCTGCGCCCAAAAGTAAGCAGGCTGTGGGGTGGAGACTGGCAGGGGCAGGCCACTGTGACCTAGCATCTGAGTCTCCATGGAGGGTCTTCTCCTCCCAAAGCTGACCCTGTCACCTAGAGCCCCAACAGGGCCCCCTGCCCTAATGAGGGTTGCACCTCTTGGCACATTTCTTCACACTAATGAGAGATTCTCCTGCGTGCTCAGAAAGCGGGCCTTGCCCTGGGTGAGTCTTCAGGCTGTGCAAGTGTGTGGACACAGTTCTTCTCACCGCAGGAGAAGACAGTCTGCACAGGGCCTGCAGATGACAGCCCTCTGGACTCCCGTCCAGCCCCTGCTGGAGATCTGGCCAAAAGCTGGGTGGCCAGAGAGAAGACGGGTTGGTACCAGAGTCAGGAGAGTACAGAAAAAAGCAGAAAATAGGGGTGATGGACCCTCGTGCCACCCCCAGCTTTCCCCTACCCGGTCTCCAGACGGAAGTCAGCTTGGAAGGACTTTCTTCCCATGACATGGAAAGACACGCAACAAAAGCAAAAATAGACAAATGGGACTACATCAAACCGAGAAGCTGCTTCTGTGCACAAAGGATGCAATCTGCAGAGCGAGAGGCAGCCTAGGAATGAGAGGAGATATCTGCAAACCATGTATCTGATAGCAGGTTAAAATCCAGAATATATAAAGAACGCCTACAACTCAAGAACAAACCAAAACAATCCAATTTTAAAATGGGCAAATGACTTGAATAGACGTTTCTCTAAAGAAGATACATAAACAGCAACGAGCATATGAAAAGAAGCTCAACATCACTAATCAGGGAAATGCAAATCAAAACCACAAATACCACCCAGCCTGCATTAGGATGGACGAGATAAAACAAGTGAACAGACACCACAGACAGTGACAAGTGTCAGTGAGGATGTGGAGACTTTGGGGCCCTTGTACACTGTTGGTGGGAACGTAAAATGGTGCAGCTCTATGGAAAATAATATGGAAGTGCCTTAAAAAATTAAAACTAGAGGCCAGGGGGCTCATGCCTGTGATCCTAGCACTCTGGGAGGCTGAGGCGGGCAGATCGCTCAAGGTCAGGAGTTTGAAACCAGCAAGAGTGAGACCCCGTCTCTACTAAAAATAGAAAGAAATTAATCAGCCAACTAAAAATATATAGAAATATTAGCCGGGCACGGTGGTGCATGCCTGTAGTCCCAGCTACTCGGGAGGCTGAGGCAGGAGGATCGCTTGAGCCCAGGAGTTTGAGGTTGCTGTGAGCTAGGCTGACGCCACGGTGCTCACTCTAGCCTGGGCAACAGAGTGAGACTCTGCCTCAAAAAAAAAAAAAAAAAAATTAAAACTAGAATCACCACATGATCCAGCAGTCCCAGTTCCGGGTATGTGTTCAGAAAAATCAAAAACAGGATCCTGAAGAGCGATTTGCCCACCGCGTTCATGGCAGCAGTATTCACAGTAGCCAAGAGGTGGGAGCCCCGCCTGCCCGTCAACAGGGTGCACCAGCAGAAAGGGGCGTGTGCGTATAGTCAGTGGAGTGCTATTCAGCCTTAAAAACAAGGAGATCCTTTCTCCTGGTACCACATGGATGGACCTTAAGGACATTATGATAAATGAAATAACCCAGTCACAAAAAGACAGATACTGCTTGTTTCCACTTACATGAGGGTCATTTTGGACGCGTCAAACTCCTGTGAACAGAAGGTGGATCGGTGGTTGCTGGGGGTGTTTGGGGGGCTGGGCAGTTAGTGTTTATTTGGGGCGGAGTTTCAGTTTGGGAAGACGAGAAAATTCTGGAGATCTGCTGCATAACGATGTGAGTAAGCTACCACTGCTGTATTGTTTCCTTAAAAATGGTTAAGACAGGGTGGCTCACGCCTGTCATCCTAGCACTCTGGGAGGCCGAGGCGGGCAGATTGCTCAAGGTCAGGAGTTTGAAACCAGCCTGAGCAAGAGCAAGACCCATCTCTACGATAAATAGAAAGAAATCCCTGAAGACTGGACAGCAGGAATAGAAGAAAAAAGCAATGAAATATAATTTTATAATTTAAAAATTAAAAAAATAAAGAAAGAAAGAAATTAATTGATTAACTAAAAATATATAGAAAAAATTAGCCGGGCAGGGTGGCGCATGCCTGTAGTCCCAGCTACTCGGGAGGCTGAGGCAGGAGGATCGCTTGAGCCCAGGAGTTTGAGGTTGCTGTGAGCGAGGCTGACGCCACGGCACTCACTCTAGCCTGGGCAACAGAGTGAGACTCTGTCTCAAAAAAAAAAAAAAAAGGTTAAGACGGTTTTTAGAAACTTTCCTTTTGTCTCCTTTCTTCCTTTCTGTCCTTTTTTCTCTTCTCCTTCTCTTCCTCTTCTTTCCTCGCTCCTCACGTCTCCTCCCCTCGCCCTCCGCGGCCCCTCGGCCCCTCCAGGGAAGCTCAGAGCTGCGGGTGGGGCGCGCGCGGGGCGGCCTCCCACGTTCCGGCCTCTGACCCAGCGGCCTCGCCGGTGGGTGCCCCAGGGGGAGGCGGCCGTTGCGAGTCCGGGCCTCGGCCCCGGGGCTGGCCGGGCGGGGACCCGCCCCGGGCTGGGGAGTGGCCGGGGACGCGCGTGGAGGGTGTCCCCGCGGGCCCGGCGCGCCCCCCGCGCCCCCAGAATCAAAGTCCCGCGGCGCGCTGTGCCTCCCTCCATAAAACTAACCCCTCCGGAGGTGTGACCTCCAGCGGGAGCGCCGCCGTGTTCCGGACCACAAGGGCAAATATGTTTTTCAGATTTGGGTTTTATGGTCGGATTAAAGTTTATTTTCCATAATAGGGCACCTAATAAAATTCATAGAGCCGGCCGGGCCTCCAGCTGGTGGCCTCGTTTAACACTTTCACTTCGTAAATCACTTTACGACCTGCCAGGTGTGCCCCGAACTGGACGCGGACAGGAAACGCGGCGTCCGCGGCGCGCCCAGCCAGCGCCGCCCGTCCCGCCTCCCGGGGGCGCGCGCGGGCCAGGGGACCCCCGGAGCCGCCCGAGGGCCAGGCCGGAGCCCCGCGACCCGGCCCGGCCCCGCGCCGACCCTGCATTCCGCGGCGCACCTGGCCGCCCCTCCCCAGTGTACACAGCCCGCGGACAATGCGCTCCCCCGGGCCATTGTCCCCCGCGCTCCGGGCGCGACAAAGGGGGCCCCCGGCGGGCCGGCGCGGCGAGGGGCAGGGGCGCGGTTTACCCAGCTGGGGGCAGGAACAAAGGCCCGCGGCCTTATCTCGGCCCGGGGGCGGCGGGCGGGCCGGCCGGGCGGTGGGAACGCGGCCAGGCGCGGGGCGCGGGGTCAGGCCGGGGGCGCGGGGGGCGCGGGGGGCGCGGGGGGCGCGGGGGGCGCGGGGGCGCGGGGGGCGCGGGGGGCGCGGGGGCGCGGGGGGCGCGGGGGGCGCGGGGGGCGCGGGGGGCGCGGGGGGCGCGGGGGCGCGGGGGCGCTCTGCCCTGGGCCGCCAGCCGGGGACGCGCGGGCTGGGACCCTCCCGCCTGGCTCGCTCCGGGGGTGGGGGTGGGGGTGGGGGGTGGGGGGCGGCGACCCTGCCCGGCTTCCGGGCTGCTCAGCCCCCGGGCGTTGCGAGAGGCGCCGGAAACGCGCCCCGGAGGATTTCTGGGCGCCACGGAAGACAACTGAGGAAGAGGACGGTGGCAGCGGAAGAAACACGGGTCTTCCACGCACGCGACCCGCGCCCGCGCGCGCAGTTAGCCCATTTTTATTATGGTGCCCGCGATTTTGCATTTGTTGGTCTTTAGTATTCCGGTTCATCCTCCATTCTCCCAGGCATAACTCTTCCAATTCTACGGTGACACTGACAAAAGCGAAGAAAAAGGAGGAAAAGGAGTCAGGGTGGGGCCGGCAGCGGCAGCTGCGAGGACGGCAGCCCCGGGTTTTCCTGAGCGCGCAGACGGGCTGCAGCGCCCGCACCGGCTCAGGCGGGAGCTTAGCGGCCTCCTGCAAACTGCGTCCGCCGCTCCCTCCCCGGAGGCCCAGGCTGAGCTCCGGGCGGCCCCGGGTCTTCACGTCAGGCACCAGCAGGGTAACAGGAAACGTGCAGTGTGTCTTTTCAATAGATAAATTTGCAAAGGAAATGCAAATTGTGTGTTTTCTCCAGTCTGCGTCACGCACACGCTACCTTTCAACACACAGGTCAGTTTACTCTCATGATTAATTTATTCCAGGTCTTTCTTTAGGCTCACATATATCCTCAGATTAGGTACAGGCATGCCTGGTTTTATTGCACTTTGCTCTATTGCATTTTGCAGATATTTTGTTTTTCACAAATTGAAGGTTTATGGCAAGCCCGTTGCACCGTTTTTCCGAGCGTGTGCTCCTTTTGTGTATCTGTGTCACATGTTGGTGAGTCTTGGAATAGTCCAGACTTTTTCATTGTTATCGATGTTACTATTGTAACTGTTTTGGAGGGCCATGAACCTTGCTCATACAAGGCAGCAAACTTAATCGATATTTTGGGCGTTCTGACTGCTCCCCTGACTGCTGTTCCAGTCTCTCTCCTCATGCCTCTATTCCCTACCACACAACCATATTGAAATTAGGACAATTAGCTCACGCCTGTAATCTGAGCACTCTGGGAGGCCCAGGCGGGTGGATCGTTTGAGCTTTGGAGTTCGAGACTAGCCTGTGCAAGAGCGACACGATGTCTCTACCAAAAATAGAAAGAAGTTAATTGGACAGCTAAAAATATACAGAAAAAATTAGCCGGGCATGGTGGCACATGCCTGAAGTCCCAGCTACTTGGGAGGCTGAGGCAGGAGGATCGCTGAAGTCCAGGAGTTTGTGGTTGCTGTGAGCTAGGCTGACGGTATGGCACTCTAGCTGGGACAACAAAGTGAGACTCTGTCTCAAAAATAAATAAGTAAATAAAAAAAAAAAAGAAATTAGGACAATTAATAACCCTATAATGGAAGAGAAAGGAAGTGAGGAAGAGTTGCACGTCTCTCACTTTCGATCAAAAGCTAGGAATGA